>PVJL010002944.1:141208-157188 GCA_004026885.1 Lyroderma lyra
TGGGTCGCTCCTCTTATTTTTTTTTTTTTAATTCATTTTTATTGTTAGACTTATTGGGGTGACATCTGTTAGCAAGGATTACATAGGTTTCAGGCATACAATTCCACAGTGCATTGTCAACTTGATGCATAATAAGTTCACCACCTAAGGATCTTTTCTTTAAAATGCTTTTTTTGAAATATATGGGACAGATGCTATCTATAAACTCATTTTAGCCATAACTTCAGGCACACATAGATAAGGTGACTTGGATGTAGTTAATAGCAGCTAACATGCTTAAAGGGTGACTTTAAGGAAGATTTGAAAAATTGAAATACACCTACCATTTTCTACAAATATGTTTAACAGATGTAGGAAACAAAGCTAATTATTAAAATTTCCACTCTGGGGAAAGGTATTTGTGGCCAATTTTAAACAGCTTAAACTTTGTTCTAGGCGGGTATTGGCAGTTTGATAAATCTGAATAAATGATATACACATCTCTAAACTTAACGTTTTTCAGGGAGCCAAAAAGATATAACAATCACCCCCTAAATTCAAGCTAATTCATCAATTTATTAATTCAACAACTATTATTTATCGAATGCCTGTTATGGGGCAGGGACTCCAGCAACACTAATACTAACACGTTGAATAAACACTGGAATAATGGTTGCTTCCACAGAGCTTACAGTGCAAGTACTGGGATTGAATTAACAAAATAATCACACTGATGAACATCTCATGACAATGTAGGAAAATGCTTTTAAAATGGGGGTAGGGGATCACCAGTCTAGGAGAATAAATTTCATAGAAAATAGAAGAAAGTAAATCTTTGTGTCTATTTTTATCAAAGAGAACTTGGTTTTTACGGTTCATTTACAGATATTTAAGACTGAAAATGGTGAATACGTTTAAAAACTTGCAAGTCTATCGAGAGGTGTACCCATGTACCCATGGTCATGTAGGATATCATTTTTCGATTAGGAGACTTCACTCAAATGTATTGGTATTATTTTAACAAGAAAATGTCTAAGAGAAGAGCTAGCTACATTAGTTTATGAAGCATATTTTAAAATATGGGAAAAAATGAATATAAGATAGTAGAATACAGTTAAACTGTGGGCTCTCAGTTAAAATTGTTACAGACATTCCTGGGTGAAATGGGTCGACGAGAGGAGAAAGTGAGAATTTGAATAGAAACAGAAGTAAAGTTGAGGTATTTTATCAAGGCTTCTGATGGGGAAAAAATGCACATAAATATTCATTGTGACATACAGTAAGGGGAATATAGTCAGTGTTGTACAAAGTACACGAGGTGTCAGGAGAACACTAGACTTATTGGGCCAATCACTTCATAAATTATATAAATGCCTACCTACTGTGCTCTACACCAGAAGCTAATATAAAATAATATTGAATGTCAACTACAATATATATGTGGAGAGAGAGAGAGAGAGAGAGTTAAGGGGTGTAGGATACAGATAGGGGATATAGCCAATGGTGTTGTAATAGCTATGTAAGGGGTCAGAGGCATAGCAGATATGTGTCTGATAGCAGTTCTTTTGTACAACTGAAACGAATTTTAAAAAAAGATTCAATGAGTGTGTGCAGTGAGGGAACCAATATGAGAATGTTAATCAGAATTCAGTAAAAGGAAGTTCATTTTATTTTTGGTCTGCTTTTATTTCTTTTTACTTGTTTTAATTTTTTTTAAGTTTTCAATTACAGTTGACATTCAACATTTTAGAAACAAAAATGTCACTTTTTTTTTTAAGGAAAAATTACAGCAGATATTAAAAGCCTAATGAAAAATTTTAAATCTTACTGGTTAAGAAACGGAAATCATTAAAATTTGGACTGGAATTATACAATGCAAACAGAATTTAAAGAAGATAAATCCGGAAAAGGCATCCCATTAATAATGTAGGCACTCTTTTAAGACTGAACTAGAGTTAATGGAGTGCAAAATCTCAGTATTGGAAACATCAGGGTAGCATATAGTACAGTAGTTTATAGCACAGACAACAGTGTCGGACTTCCTGGTTTAAAAACCGGCTTCTTTGAGATACAATTGGTACACAGTGAACTGTACATATTTAATGTGCACTATCTGATGAATTTAAATATACATAAATACCTGTGAAACTATCACTATATTCAAGGTAATAAACATATCTAACACCTCCTTGAGTTTTCTTGTTACCTTTTGTGCGTGTGTGTGCGTGTGTGTGTGTGTGTGTGTGTAACAAAAACACAACATGAGATCTGCCCTCTTACATTTTGGAATGCACAGTACTGCATTGTTGACAATAGTTGCTCTGTTGTGACGTTGGGCATGTCACTCAACTTGCAATATGGTTCTTTCCACATCTGTTAAACAGATATATTATCATAGAACTGAATGAATCAATACATCAATTCTCAAAGTTTGGTTTGCAGACTGCTTGGCATCACCAGGCCCTTTAGGAACTCCCGGGGTGAAAACTCTTTGGGGATAATGCTCAGATGTTAAGATTGTGCCTTTCGCCAATGGCAGAAAAATCAGGTGCGTCAAGCTACGGGCACCTTAGCATGAGTTAAAGCAGAGACACTCAATTGTCCTTGGAGCCACTGAACTTTCACAATCACACATACACGTGCAGGGTTTTCTTTTCAAATGCCAGTTTTACTTAGGAAGATCCTTAAGGAAGCAATAAAATGTCTTAATCCTATTAAATTCCCACCATTCCGTATACATATTTTTAATTATTTTGTGAGATGGAATAGGAAACAATCCTAAAACACATGTGCGGCCTGCTGAAGCACAGTGGTTGTTGTATGCTTATGCAGTTATTTGAGTGATGAGACAAACTAGCTCTTTTTTTGCAGGGAACACTATTTTTACTTGAAAGAACAATTGACAGACAACTATGGTTATTCAGACTTTGGTATTTGGCAGGAATTTTCTTGAAAATGAACAAAGTAAGCCTGTCAGTTTAAGGAATTGAACTGACAGTATTTGTTGCCAATGATAAAAGGTGTGCTTTCATGAGAAAACTGGAATTTTGGAAACTTATGTTGGCCACTGTGAATTTGCAGCTTAACAATAGTTAAGACGTTTGTTTATTTGGATGGCAATATTAACAAATATAATGTTTTTATACTATGGAGAACTCAGAATCAGTTCTGCCATCCATCTAAATGTGAGCATTGAGATGTAGTGTTATTCTGAATGATGGAGATTCTGGCATTAAAAAAATATATTTGCAAAACAATGAATAGTCATCATATAATAAATACAGAAAATATGAAAAGAACCAAGAATATAATAGAGGTTTAAAACACTATTTAGATATAAAGAAAATAATTGCATTATCTCAGATAATTTTTTCTCTGCAAATTTTATATAATTGAACACTAATTACAGATTTATACTCTGCTTATAATATTATTCTATGTTATATAATTAATAACTACTATTGCAATGACAATATAATATTTCACTATATAGGTTACATGATTTATTTTATCATTGTTTATAGTTTTCCCCCCTTTATTTTTATTGTATTTACCTACATCGAACTTTTTATTATGCCCATAGGAAATATTTATACACTTTTTTAATAACAATGTCTATTTTAATATCTCCTCCTACAATAGCTACTCATTCTTTACCTCTCCCTTTAAAATTTTTACTAATTTGAGAGTAGAATTGTGTTATTTTATTGTTAGTTAAATAACATTTATTTGAGTGCAAATTATTTTAAGATTCTAAAATTAATTTTTTACCCTGTAATATTTATGTAAATATTAGGGGTATTTGTTGAATAGGAGTTCTTGAAAGAAATATGATCTCAGCTGGAAACACTAAACTAAAGAAATAAAGAGCAAAAAAAGAGTAATTATGTGGATAAGCATAAATAAATATGGACCTTAAATAACAACAAAGCCCACAAAAGTTAAAATAGATGTGCAATAAAAACAAATATGAAATAAAAAATCATATTCTGAAGTCCTTGAGTTGTCCAGGAAGTGACAAAAGCACAAATTCATAGTTACAGACACATGCAATACTTTGAAAATTAATATTAGAGTAGTAAAATATTGTATAATTAACAAGCTAGCATGGGAGGAAAATCAATATTTAATCATTCATAAAAGAAGAAAAAGAAAAAATAAGAAATATACAATTAACAGTAATATAATAGAGTGATGTACAAAATAATACTCCAATATGAAAATATGATATTGAAAAACTGAAAGTAACCCAAAAGTCCATTAGTAATATAATGGATAATTAAGTTAGGTATATTCATACAATGGAATATTATGTAACAATGGGAATTTTAAAATCTATGATAAAGATAAAATTATATAAACACAATAATGTTGAGAAAAAAATTCTTGACCCCCAAAAATTCCTTTTGTGTAAGACTTTAAAAACAAGCAAAATTAACAATATGAGCTAGGAATTAAAATAGTGACTATTTTTTTTGTCAAAGTAATTACAAAGAAGGAAGTCAGGAAGTCAGTTAAGACACTTAACTAAGAAAGCAATTGGTGGTGTATCTCTAAATATTTCACATCCCATCGAGTATTGTTCAAAATACCAAGAAATCAAGGTTGTAGGTAATACCTCTTGTCAGGGTCACCTGTTCTTCTATTTTCTGCTTCCTTTTCACCTGTACAGGGTTTGGGTTATGGTTGACTATCTGGCAGACCAGTGCTTCCCTAAGTCTCTCTTTTGTGTATCATCCATGTGCAGGGACCACGCAAATCTCTGTATTTTTCCAGTTTTAGTATATGTGCTGCCCAGGCAAGCACCTTAAATCTCTTTTTTATTCATTTTCAAAAGTATCATAAGTAGGGGGAAAAATACATTTACCTATATTTTAAAAGCTATTGGTTTGTTTATCTGATAAACCAGGACATATATGTTGTTTACAGTATGATGGTGATCATGAAACATAATGATAATATTTTGAATTCATAATATACATTGAGCACTTTATACTAGCCATTGTTCTAATCACTTACATACATAAACTTATTTTTGCAACAATTCTGTGATACATGAACTTGCTTCAAAAGATACTAACTGCCTTGCTACTTGCTGGTTTTCTATTGATGTAATATGTTCAGGGCCTTGAAAAAATACAGAAATATGATATATGTAAATAAATAAAAAATGTGTATGTATGTATGTATAAAAATGATCTTCCCATTATGAAAATTATTTTCTCAAAATTCTTGCCATTTCTTGGTAACCATCTCTCTTAACCTGCTGCAGCTCTAAAAATGATTTTTTCTACCAATGAGTGAAATCCTATGGTTCTTGGTTTTTTTCTGTCTGGCTTATTTCACTTTGCATGATGGTCTGTGTCATGGTCCATCCATGTTGTCATAAACGGCCCTATTTCATCCTTTCTTATGACTGAGTAATATTGCATTGTGTATATGTACCACAGCTTCTTTAGCCAGTCATAAATCAAAGGACACTTTGGCTGTTTCCATGATATGGCCACTATGAATAGTGGTGCAATGAACATGAAGGTGTATATATCTTTGTGGACTGAGGTTTGCAAATTTTGCGGGTCTACAGGAGTTCCTTCGTTGACTCTTCTCTCGTCGGCCCATCTACGATGTCTTGGGTATGCCACTTTTCTTTTTTTTTTGGAACTACAAGAGGCATATGTTCACTGCAAGAATATTTCACATTCTAGATACAAATTATAGTATGGTGATGGTTTAAACCTCATTAAAATTGTCAGCTGGTATTTTTTTTTCTTTTTTAAGGATGTATCAGTGAGGGAAACCCCGATGCCTAACATAACTATCCACAGTGATTTCAATGTTACCACCTTTGCTCAAATGAAATATTTGCTCTCTGAAAGTACAAAGAAATAAACAAGGGCCTTTTATCAAGACATTACACTTCGTATAATTAGATGTTTATGGTTTTGTGGCATTATGGACAGATGGAAAAGGAGCCATTAGTAAGTTCATGGCCATTATCACCAGTTGTTACCTCCTCATTTTTCTCTTGCCATCTCTAATGGGAATTTCCCAATAGTGCCCCTTTCTCATTTTACCTGTGATTTGTCCTTTAGCATTTCCTTGATTTGTTTTTCTGCCAATACAATTTTTAAAAATATTCTTACCAGATTTTTGTTCACTCTGAGCCCCTCCCTTTTTGTTCACCCTAAACCCCTCCCTTTCTCCTTTTCCTGTCATTTATTAATCTACTTAAAAATCATCTGCCTGCGTCTGAGATGAACTCAATTCTGGACACAAAGCCTCGCACCTGCTGTCAGCTCTCTCTTTAACAATTTGACTACATTTCAGAAATTGAGCACTATGGTTGTTTAGGAAACCAGAATGTACTACCTAATAAAGAAACACTTACTTAGTGGTGCATGACTGCTTCCTCCAAATCACTTTCATTTCATTCTGTTTGTTAGAAGGTCGGGGACAGGGCATGGCCAGACTTGGAAACAGATAATTATTCCAGGAAAAACACTCATGTATGTATTAATCCACTGACTCTCCTGAAATATCAAATTGTAAAGTTTAACTCCAGATCTGCAGAAGACCCAAGTAACTGAATCCTTCAGTTTAAGCCAATGAGCTCTGTGCTATGATAACACATACAGTCCCTCAGGCACCATTTATATGAATCAACACCAGAAAAAATTAGAAATATAGAAAGATCTTCATTAGGGAACGTTTAACCTTATGTCCCACAGATGTGTCAGTCTTGGTAAAACTTAAGGAATAGGTTCTAAGTTCAATGACATTATTGACAATAATAATGGCTAATATATACCATGAGCTTACTGGTAGCCAGGCACTGTGCTAAGTACTATATGTTATTTAATCTTCACCCACACGCGCACACACACAAAGAAACTTAAGTATAAACTATTATGTTTGCCGTTTTCTTGATGAGGCAACAAAGCTGTAAAAAGACGAGATATCCAGGATCCTCATCTGATAAAAGTCAAAGAGAGGTTTAGACTCAGATGCATGTGATTCTAGAATCACCTGTTCAACTACCCAGTTATCAGTTGGCAAAAGAGAGAACTGAACCACAATAGTGCTGAAAGCTCATTTGAAATTTTTTTTTTTAAATGTGGGTAGCTCCCTGGCCGGGAATCGAACCCAGGCCACAGCACTGACAGCGCCGAAGCCTTAGCCACTGCACCACCAGGGAGCTCCCTGAAAAACAATTTTTTTTAATCATTTATTTAAAGTAGAAACTGGAGGCATGGTTCTGTGTTGTTTGGTTTGTTTGGCTGTGTGAGTCTTCCTGGGTCCAGGCCCCAGATCGGCAAGAGTTGGGTTCAGCCAGGACTAGCGCCATGCAGAGAGAATGTAGGAAGGCTGTGCTTGAAGATTACGTTGAAGGAGTTTTGGGGTCTGGAATCTAATCTGTGCGAGGAGGACAGTAAGGTGAATGAGATGATAGAGACAAAGTGACAGGGTCATGAGGCATGGACGTAGATGGCGGAGACACCAAAGAATGTTGGCAGACATAATAAAAGGAAGACAGCTTGGCCAGATACTATTAACACAATTTTCAATGAAGAAGAGGGAGTGAGTCGAGGGTGGTTGACGGCTTTTTAATATATTTGAAGAAGGAGTGAAGAGGAATGGGATGAAACAGCCATCAGTAGCAAAGGAAACACCAAAACCATGTTCAATTATAATTGTACTTGGAAAGTGAATGAAATAGCAGCCACCATCTGAGAGGAACGTAAGGGGACACAGTGTACTGCGCAGTACTTGAGTTTCTACTGGAGGATTGGTCCTCAATGTGTGGCCCCAACACCACCACCAGCAGCAGCAGCTGAGAACTTGATGGACATGCAAATTCTAGGCTCCATCATAGAACTCCTGAAGCAGAGACTCTAAGGAGTAAGGCCCCTAGACCTGTGCTTTAACAAACATTCTAGGTGGTTCTGGGAACACTTAAGTTTAGGAAGCACTTGTGTTAAAGTGAAAGCGCGAGAGGAATTTTCAGAGAAAAGAGTTAACACACAGGCAGTTTAACTGATGGCAGCATCAGGTCTCACAGGTCAGACTGAGGGTGAGGATTTGAAGATTGACAGAGTCAAAGGAGAGGGGTATCTGGGGACTTGGATCTCTGCTGGTGACTGGGGTTAATGCCACTCATCCTGAATGACTCTTAAGAGGAGGATAGGAAATCAATCATAGTTAGAGTCTTAGGAGAAGCCAGAACCCATTTTATAAGGAAGATCTGAGACACAGTGCCTCACTCTTGAGTGTCTTCTTTGATACCTGACTGGGTTCAGGGGTAGAATCGATAAGAGGATGAAACAAACAAGCAAACAAGAAAAAACATTGATGAAGAAAACCAGGATGGCTGACTTCAACACCCTCGTTTGCATGGTATTGATCCACTCATCGACATGGCTATGAGCTAGTTAGAAGCTGCAGAACAATGTGGTGCCTTACTCAGACATCCACAAAGTATATCACAAAGGTGATCTGTGGATTTTCCCTAAACCTTGAGCTTTGGAATAGAATAGATGATAAACATGTCTACACTTCTAAACAAACAAAAAAAAGAAGAAATGAATTTTTTAAAATCAGACTTTGGAATCCCAGCCTTTAACCAAAAATCGAATATATCAAAATTAATAAAAATATAACATAGATTGATCCTAGAGTCCAACCTTCTTAGTCTCTGCATAGAAATGTTGTTTTAAAAACAGTCAATGCATCAAAGCAGCACTTAATGACACAAGAGAAACATAAACTGGTGTCACATACGCCGCAGTAACTGATTCATGAAGTAGCCAGCACTGTTAGTCAGGTGTCTTTTAAAAGACACTGGTCGTAGGTGTCTTTTAATTGTGTATCATGCTGATTCCAGGTCACACACTTCCATCCTAATGAATGATATGTAGTTCATTTTCCTAAAAAGGACACGGCCTGAAAACACATATTCAGAGAGAAAGAAGCAGGTCTACTTAAATATCTTTAAAGATTAAAAAGCCATGGTATATATCAGAAACAAGCTGTAGAAAAACATCACTAGTCTAAGACAGGACAAATGCTGGGTTATGGACTACATTTTAATGATAAAAGCCAAGGATAATGTCTATGGACACCTGGTTACCAACCATACCAAGTGCATCCTTTGACAGCTAAGATGCTCTCAAACTATCCACCACAGCCAGCGTTTCACTGCCCAGCCTCCCATCATGCCCTCTTCCAGAGCACCTGTTAAAGGGTTTGTGTCTACAGACTCCAATAGGCAAGGTATGTGAAGTCTCTGCCCTCTTCTCTGGTTTTCTATACGCTCAGGGCTCTTCATATGTGCATATGTGCGCGTGCGCGCACACACACACACACACACACACACTCACACAGAATTTCCTGTTAACATGCAAAACTTCTTAGTGACCACCCACTAATTAAGGACAGAAAGCAATACTCATAATTGATGATTATACAAAAGGAAAAAATACTCTTAAACATCATGGATCAGGTGATAGCAGGAGAACTACTAGGAAATTGGAATTCCCCAATGGTTCACAATGTTTAAATTTTCATTTCTGTTGATTTATTCCTCTGTAGTTCAGATACTGTAGTATGCATTTCTACAGAAAAAAATTTTTTTTTCCAGAAGATGTACTTTATTTTAAAAGAAAGAGGTAAAATGAGACCCAAAGAGTTTCTTAACCTGGTCAAAGTCACGTAGCTAATTGCAGGCAATGAAAGGAGGTAGACCAGCTCTACTGGAGTCCCAAAGCTATGCATGGTCCCCTGACTACATCAGGCTATCCCCGAATGCACATGTCACAGGAAGAGTCACCAGCAACATTCTGGGTAAAACTTTTTGAGAACATCACAGTATTTTGCCGTGCACAATGCGCTCTCGTGTGTAATGTACGCCCATGTTTTTGGCCCAAACTTTCAGGGAAACAATCTTTCATTTTAATTTTTTAATTCAAAAGTTTATTTGTTTATATTTAGGCACTTGTTTTTTGTATTATAAGGGAACTTTAGCATTTTTTTAACATATTATGGTACAAGAAATTTTATGTAACTAATAGTTACAAAACACAAGAACAGAAGGTATAAGAGATTTTATGCATAAATTTTTTTACCTATAAAGAAAACAATGATTGTATTCCAGGGTATTATTTTGCATAAGGATATTGTCATTGGCTTATGGAATTAAATTTTAACTCATCAGCTTAAATAAAAGAATTAAAAACATTTATATAAATAAAGAATTAGTATTACCCATGGACTATGCACATCCCTATTTTTCCCTCACAAATTTGAGGAAAAAAGTGCTCATTATACACAGCAAAATATGGTAATCCTTTGTAGTTATAAATGCCTTACCTGCACTCCCTCATTTAAACCCTACCACAACCAAAATCAAATCATACATTCACCTTACAAGATGATAAAAGCAATGCACAGAGATAATAACTTGTCGAACAGCAGAGATGGAGTAAAATCTCAACAGCTCATGTTGGAAGAGACAGTGTAGCTGTTTGCAGGGAGGAACCAAGACTCTGAATGCAAACCACTTACCGTATTTTGCCATGTATAATACACTCCTGTGTGTAAGTAACATGCACCCACGTTTTTGGCCCGAACTTTCAGGGAAAGAAATCTTTCCTTTTCATTTTTTTAACTTAAATTTTTATTTGTTTATATTTAGCTTCTTGTTTTTTGTGTTATAAATAAATTTTAGCATTTATTTTTAGCATATTATGGTACAAGAAGTTTTATGTAACAAATATAAAACACAAGAACAGATACAAGGTACAAGAAATATTACATATAAAAATTTTATATATATAAAAGAAACCCGATTATTGTATCCCAGGGTATTATTTTGCATATAGATATTTTTATTGATTTCTAGAGTTACTCATAGGCACAAATAAAAGAATTTAAAACATTTATATAGATAGGGAATTAGTGCTACCCATGTATAATGTACATGCTTATTTTTCCCTCACAAATCTGGGTTAAAAAAGTGGGCATTATACACAGCAAAATATGGTACTTAGGTTACAATCAAGGCTCCACCACTTACAGCTGAGTGACCACGGGACCACTAATTAACTACTCTGTTCCTCAGTTTCCTCATCTATAAAATGTGCATAATAACAGTACCCACTTCAACCATGTAGTTGTGAAGTTAATATGAGCTGTGTTCAGACCAGTGGTCAGCACATAAGCATTATATACGGGTTAGTTGTTGGTGTTGATGTAGTTATTGTTATCTCAAGGACTAGTTGGTGAGTATGTTTCATTTGCAACCATGTGGTCCCTAAAAGTGGAGAGTAAAGCCTTTTAGAAAGACCTGACAATAATCCTCAGGGTTATCTCTGCCCTGGTGGTGTCTCCTCTGTTCTCAAAGACCGATACAAAATTTTATTCTTCCGGGAGAACACTCTTGTTTAGAGACATGCCAGGTATTCCTTTCTACCCTATTCTCATTGTTTCTGGGGCTATGTTACAACAGGTTTCCTCATTCTCACCACTACTGACATTTTGGGCCAGATCATTCTTTGTTATGGTGGGGGCGGGGGGGTGGGTGTCTAGTGTAGAACGTTTGGTAGCATCCCTTCCCACTAGAAACTAGTAGCACCAACCCCTCTCCCAAGGGGTGACAACACAGATGCCTCTAAATATTCATAAACAGCCCCCTCCACACCAAAGATTTCTTTGTTTTGGTCCCTTAGACAGATCCAATAGATTTTGGAAAGGACATCCACAAAGACACCTATGTTATTTGTCAGTAGGACCTAACCCAGTAACTGGCATACATACATACATACAGTCAGTACTCAGTAAATATTGGTTCTATGTTAAATATTGGAATTGTGTTCAGTGTACATCAACATAAAAGTGTTGTCATGTTGACATTACATTGGAAAGAACATTTATATGGCACACCCAGCTTTCTGACCAAAGGTCAGGTAAAACACACTGACTTCTGTTTGAAATGCAGAGCAGATCTCTTAAGTGACTTCGGTTACCTATCAGGATTATCATCCACCAATCCCAGAACTGTGGGAAGTGTGCATGAAATTTTAGTCCTAAACCATCGCACCACTTCCCACAGTTGAGAGTAGAAAAGGAGCTATTTGAACAGCTCTCAGTACTTCTAAACAGAATAGCTAAAGAAGGGCAGGAAGGGAAGGGTGTTGGATTATTATTTGTCACGTGTGTGTGTTTCTAGCCTAGAGACCTGAGCTTAGGGCAGTGTCTGTGGTAGCCTCAACTTAACCCATGATGGGCTTTTTTTTTTTTTTGGGGGGGGGGGTTTACAATTATCCATTTTAGGGATAATTGTTTATACAGAAAAAATTGATGGTATATACATTGTAATATCATAAAACATTCCAATTATGAACACTCATTCTTGGACTGGTTGGCTGAATTATGAAAAATTGAGCCAAACATACGTCCTCCAGCTCATGAATTTTACCACTAGTAAAATTCTCAGCTAGTCAGAAAGGGACAGGGTCCATGGTCAGTTTTTAAAGGGGCCCAGGGGGCGGTGGGAGAAAGGGCTCGGGTTTGTTTCCGTGAGTCACATTCGATGTGAGCTCTACTTTTTTGCAGCAGTTAAGAAATTAGAACAAAAACATTTTTTAAGAAGATAGACTGAAACATTTGCTGCTTTTGAAAGGTAAATTAGCACTGCCATGCTTCTGACAGGTCAGAATTCAGTATAAGCATGTTGTTTTATAGTACAAGGATCAGAGAGTCCAGCAGATTTGGGTGAAATAATAACAGGAAGAGTCCTGGTCTCTAGAAAAGGGATCTAGCAAACTTGGAAGTAATTTACATAAACATTGTAATCAGCCCCTGCAAAAGATCATCCCTTTATAAAGCTGGTTATTACAGGAATGGCTGAATCATAAAAATATTTGGGGAAAAGCGGAAGTGGAACTGAATAGATTAGGTAAGTGATCATCTGAGACATGAAAATCCATTTCACAAGTGTATTTACATTTGACTTTCTTTAATAACAAGGGAAAAATCATACTTCCAGTCCCACCCACCCCCCAAGGAACCAGTGTGTTAAAAAACTAAAATACTTAGTAAAATGTTTGACTCATATCGTGCTAGAAGTCAAAGAATTACAGAAATGCCTCATAGAAGAGCCTATTGAATAAGGAAACAACCCCCGAAAGTTGATACAACTTGCATTTTGAATTTGAACTGGAAATTAAACTCATTTAATTAGATAAACTCCAGTTATCTAACCATCAAGTTATGGACATGCCCAAATTCTTCCATCTTGTAGGCAAAGTGAGTACTTTTTACATTCACTTTTGTAAAATAAATATTCTTCTTAGGCTCTAGAGTTACACATGGATTGGAGTCCATTTGAAAATTCACGGTGAATTAACCGGCTGTTGCTGCTTCAGTGTTAGGGAGAAAAATGAAAACAATGTTGGAAAAGACCAGCCAGCCAAGAGGGGAAAAAATCATTTCTTGGCACCATGCTGCTTTCACTTTCACTTTCTCCCGTTAAACCCTACGCCGGGGTCACAAAACATCCACCGTCTCTGTGCATCTCTGTGCGTCTCTCCCCTGGCGCCAAGGGACCCATTAAGCCTGGCTCCCCATCCAAACTGCCCTTTCCTGAGAGCCTTCCTCATGCTAGCCCACCCCTCCATCCTCGTCACCCAGTCCCCCTCACAACTACATCCTATTCTACTTTACTGTGACCCAGTCTCCCCAGGCAATGCTGGATGAGTTGGTAAATGAATCCCAACCTGTTGATCAATTGCTTCAGCACGTGAATCATCAAATGACAAGCATTTAAGGACAACTAATAATAATTTAGTGATTTGTGTTTTTTGTTGGTATTTACTCTTTACTTGAGGACTCCTGAAAACAGCACCTTAAATATACAATCTAGGGGAAAGGTTGAGTAGAACTCTCTGACGTTTATCTGTGCTGTCTCTGTGACTTTGAACACATTATTGGCTCTCTTTGAGCCTCAGTTTCCTCATTAGTGAAACTGATGCCTTATTTTTAAGGTGGGAGAGTGTGAAACCAAAGTACAGTTCTAGTAAAAATGATTTTCATTAAAATCTATGGCTTTCTTTATTTTAAAAAAGAAATTGTAAGATGCAGATACACCAGTAATCCCTTTAGACCCTGATACTCTCTGACAGCCATGGCTACATTGAATGAATCAACTAATTAATTTCCTTTCCTCCGCTGCAATAGGGGAAGAAAAAAGTGTCCTTTGCTAGAAACTTCTTATTAAAATATGTGCAAATGTAGGGGAAAAAGCAGTCAGAAATTTTGAAGATTAAGAACCTCTAGCCTTCTTTCCACAGGATTAGCATGTGACTGATCTGTATCTTCTGGTGGAGCAAGACTTAATAATATTTAAATTTGGATTTTAAACATATGTATCCTTGTCAGTTGTCCAGCTCCTCTATAATCTGTATCACAGATTGGGTTTTCCAGAAGGCGACACTGAGATGGAATTTGGGGTAAATAATATTTTGCAGGGGTTAACACCTTTGGAAAGAAGTGGGGAAAGGCAGGATTGGGCAGAGGGAGGCATCAGCTGGGGTGCTGGCTGAACACAACCTCAGCCAACCCACCACGGAGCTCAGGAGTGAAAATCTCTGGTCACCCAGCCATAATGGATCATTGGATGAATCACACTCAGGCATTGCCCAGCCGTGGGCAAGGCAGCTCTCTGTAGCTGAGCCAAACCCTGAAGGAGCAACAGCTGGAGGCCTTAGCTGATCAGATCATCTCAAGCTGGACAGCAGGTCCTTCCTCAAAGGGCCATCTGGGTGGTGCAATGTGCAAAAAAAAAATTTAAAAAAAAAAATCCTTTTTTACGACATTTAACAAACACTTTTTTTTTGCTTTTTTCTTTCTTTTTTTCTTGTTAAATTCATTGGGGTGACATTGGTTAGTAAAAATTACATAGGTTCTAGTGTACAATACCATGATACATCGTCTGTGTGTTGTGTTATGTGTTCATCACTCAGAGTCAGTTCTCTTTCCATCATCATATATTTAAGACCCTGTCCCTTATCTCCCACTCCCCTCCCCCCATACCCTCAGATAACCACTAACCATTAAACTATTGATTGTGTCTGTGAGTTTTTGTTTCTTTGTTGCTTTCAGCTTTGTGTTCCACATATGAGTGAAGTCATATGGTTCTTGGTTTTTTCTGTTTGGCTTATTTCATTTTGCATGATGGTCTCAAGGTCCATCCATGTTGTCATAAAAGGCCCTATTTCTCCTTTCTTATGGCTGAGTAATATTCCATTGTGTATATGTACCACAGCTTCTTTAGCCAGTCATCTGTCAAAGGACACTTGGGCTGTTTCTATGACTTGGCCACTGAGTCGTGCTGTGATGAACACTGGGGTACATATATCTTTGCAGACTAAGGTTTTCAAATTTGGGTGGGTAGATACCTAGCCATTCTAACAGGTGTGAGGTGCTTATCTCATTGTAGTTTTGATTTGCATTTCCCTAATAGCTGGTGAGGTTGATGATTTTTTCATCTGTTGGCCATCTGCATGTCTTCCTGGGAGAAGTATCTTTCAGGTCCTCTGCCCATTTTTTAATTGGATTGTTTGGTTTTTTGTTGTTGACTTGTCCATGTTCTTTCTGTATTTTAAATATTAGCCCCTTATCAGAAGCATTGTTTGCAAATATGTTCTCCCATTTGGTTGGTTGTCCCTTTGTTTTGTTGATGGTTTCATTTGCTGTGCAGAATCTTTTTAGACAAACACTTACTTTTGCTATGAAGAATTACTATACCAAGAATTAGAGCATTTTGATCTACCTAAACCAAATTTGCTGGTTTCAACAATAGGTCAAACCATCTCCTAACCATTTTTAAGAGAGATATTTCTAAAAATAACTTCATGTTATGAAGCCCCACTGCTACCTTTTAAAAGTTAAGAATGAGGAGAGAGGAAATACTTCAGCTTCTCTACTTGGAAGAAACATGAAACATT
>PVJL010002944.1:157288-175298 GCA_004026885.1 Lyroderma lyra
ACCCAGTCTTCTAGTGTGTCCACATCCCAGTCTTCTAGTGTGTCCACATCCCAGTCTTCTAGTGTGTCCACCACCCAGTCTTCTAGTGTGTCCACATCCCAGTCTTCTAGTGTGTCCACATCCCAGTCTTCTAGTGTGTCCACATCCCAGTCTTCTAGTGTGTCCAGAAAAACACAGTAGGATCACTGAGTATCTATCCAGTATCTGCCACGAGGACAATATAGTCATTACATGTTTCTGAATGTTTACTTATAATACTTATAATATTACCAATGTGTCCTAAAATTATTTCAAAAGATTGTGATTATTTGGAAGGGAGTATTGGGCAGAGGTTAGATTGAGCCAAAAGAGAATTTGGTGTCATGAAATCATATCTAAATATTCCAGAACACATCCATGGACTGTGTATTTCTAATGGAACTAGCTAAATTTAGAATTGGTGCTTATTTCAAAAGAAGTGAATCTATGGCTTGGCATTCATGTTGACTCCGATAAACATGTACTTGTTGGCAGGCCATGTGGCAATGATTTTAACACCTTCTTGTTGGTGGATGCCAGGTTAAGAAAGATTTGTACTAAAGGATGAAAGAGATCCTTACTTCAATCACTACATTCTTTCTAAAATGGGATACATCTTCCTCTGTTGTCTCATTTAATTTTGCTTGTCTAGCCTGCAGAGCACAGTTAACTCAGGAGGCACATCTATTTCACTCATTACCTTCGGCCCTGAGCCAGGGTGTCCTGGAGCTGGCCTCCTCCTGCCTTGACATAGCTGATTTTGTGCATCTTGTCTCAACTCCACATTCAGCACTGTCATATCAGCAGCTTGAAATCAGCCATCGTGGGAGTATTTGAAGCACAAAAACCACCCAGTATTACAAAGGAGGGCTGGTCCCAACCTCCGAGATGATCTACCGGCACAGCACTGACAACAACTGCAGCAGTTAGCAGCAGCATCGCTGTCTCAGGAGAGACTGGGTTATGCTGTAGTTACAAACATCCCCCAAATCTTAGTGTCTTAGCAAAACAGCAGAAAGATACTTCTTGTTCACATTATATGCACTACACCAGACAGCTTTACTCAGTTTGGTCTGTTTGGGTGACACTTGCGTTGACGGAGGCATCGTCTTGACATTGACTTCTGTAATCACTGACACAATGAGAAAGGAAGCTCTTAAAGCCTCTACTTCGAGCTGACTCATGTCACTTCTCTTATTTAATTGGCCAAAGAAAGTCATCAGTCACACCTAACCTCACAAGGGCAAGAAGGTGAAATCCTACTTACTCTGTGCCTTAATGAGGGGTGAACCAGAATCATTTAAAAAACAACATTACTAATGACAATTGCAATAGAGTTTGTTAAATTAGACCATAACACTGATCACCTGTGTATCTGGCCTGAAAAATACAGGGTCCAGCACAAATAATGTCCCCTTTTTTATGAGCTGGTAATCTATATCAGATCTTTTATTATAAAACCATAAGCACGTAATTCTAGAATGTAACAATGTCACACTTAAGCACACTTTAGGTGATAGTTGAGGGGAAATATTCAAATTGCTGTCCATTTCGTGCGAGACATTCATGTACAGGGTCGGGCAGTATGTCTGTGGACCCCTGTATATGGGGAAATGCCTTTTCCCTTTTCAGATAAGGTTTGAAGAGGTATGTCTAGTTCAACACTGCCCAAAGGTTTTAGGCAAGTTAAACCCACACAAAGCTTGATTCAGCCCCTGTCACTATGCTTACATTACTTAGAACCTTCTCTGACAAATCCACAAATTTTCAGTTCCAGCCGGGTGTATCAATTCCATTCAACTCTACGTGACATGTGAATTATTGGGGATTCTTTAAGTTGTCCTCTAAAGGAGACAAAAACCCAGGGGACAGTGATCACCCCTGTGCTCATTAAAAGGAGGGCCAGGTGTATTAGGTGGCTATTTTTAACAAAATCCCAGTAGCTTCGATAACCAGCCACCAGGAAGTGATCTCACCACTTGCCTGAATGAGAATGAATTATGTTTGTTATCACAAAAGGACTTGTATATTTCCCAGTGTGATATCTTTCTTCCCAAGTAAAAATAAAAAATAGCATAAAGAAAAGAATTTTAATATCATTCTACCCATTTAATGTGATAAAAGATGAAACCTGTCTTCAAGTTCCACGGGAGTCATTGTGAGCCTGACTCCCGGTCCTCTCCCTACCTTACCACAGCCCCACGTCCCCAGGGACAGGAAACATGGACTAAAACAAAGTCTCTCTTCAAAGCTTTTCGCACCGTATCTGCGCCATGGGAAAGGAAGCATTTGATAAAGGAATTAGAACAGAAATCGTCATGGACTGGGCGGGAGAAGGGAAGTTTCAGTTCTTCCTGGTTCCCTCGCAAGGTCACTCTGACCTTCGCAGTTCCTTCGATCTGCAGGATTACCTTGTAGGTGCAGGAATGAGGTTTAGCCTTTCCTTACACGTAAAACCACGCCAGGGTTTGTGACACGGAATGTGGATTGCTTGTAAGATGTCACTCGATACAACAGATTTAAATATTTTTTTCTGCTTTGTTTTGCTGTGTTTTTAATTTGCAGACCTAGAACTTCATTGGCACATGTCTTATTAATGCAGTAGCATCTGAGTCGTGAAACAGGGTTCTTCACCTTTAGCTGGGACGTTCGGATATAGCCCAATGAGTGTTCCCACCCACTGACTGCAGTGTCCGAGTTTACCCCATTACGCCCTTATAGTGTGCAAAGAAGGGCAAAGTATTTGCAAACAAAAACAAACCACGTATCATCGTGCTACGTGTCCTGGAAATGCAGCAGTGTGTGTTGTTCCTTGTTTGGAATTAACCCTCAAAAGTAAAATATAAAAATCCTATCAGTGTTCCAGAAAGGAAGTTTAGAAAAGCAGATGTACATTTTTTTGTATTTTTGTGTTTTTCAAGAATGAATAACAACAAAAAATTTGTATACACTAATGTAATCATTTATTTTAATAAAATGTACCACCTTAATGATATTTACTTAAAAATACAAATACTGTAATTATTGTAAAATTGTTATTCAGTATGAAACTGTTTCAAGGACTTTTCTCCATTTACAAGATTTTTTCAATATCTTTTCCTGTGGCTTGCACTATCAACAACAAAGATGTGTTGTATGCCATATTGTGTATCATTTTATAATAAATTTTGTATGTCATCAATGCCATTAAATTCTAATTTACCTATACTTAAATTTAATTGATGCCACTTAGTATGATTTGAGTATTTTTTTGCTAACATTCAATAGAATGGTCAAATTATTAACATATAACAAGAATTTAAAATGAAAATAATATCATTTATATACAGAGCAGCTCAAAATGTTATTATTAAATGCATAAAAAAAGTCAAAATATCAACTTTTTATTTTTTGTGGCTTTTGGACATATTTTGAAAAATAATTGAAGTCAGTTAACACAGTGAAAGAGTTAAACACCTCCAAAATGAGTCAAACGCATTGAAGGACACACCGGTGACATTTACAATGGAATTCAGTACGTAAGAGAGGGGTGATTTCACTCACATGCAAGACATCTTCTTGTATTATGCCAGCATTAGGAAGCAAAAGGAATAGGGCCCTTTTTGGGGTAGCCACATGTGTGTTCAAAACAATGACTCCACTCACAATCTTTAAAACCACTTCAATCGTCACAGATGATGGATTTGGGTTTTTGTATTTCTGTACAAGTGACACCCACATTTCTTATTTGAAGATGGGTGTTGGCTTGAGTGTTTGGGTGCCCCATTGTTGTTGCTGAATGTGTAGAGAGAGCAGACACATCCCAGGTAACATGCTGAGAGTCGATGCAAATACCTTCCCCGACAGTGAAGTGGACAAACCCCTGCGGTCAGGATGGGACAGGCTGAAGCAGGAGGGTCCCACACAAGAGGGTACAGGACCTCCAGCGAAGAACAGAGAACTCAGTGGCGGACTGCAGGAGAGGCCGGAACCCTGTGCAGCCAGCACTCAGTCGTGACCAGCGAGAAAGCACGTCTTGGCCAGCTTCCTTTATTTTTATCCATCAAATGGATCAATAATACTTCCTTATAGTACATCTGGGAGCATTAACTGGGCTTATGTCAGGAAGGCACTGAGCACAGTGCCTGACACAGATCACAGCCCTCCCAGAGACACCCATCTCCTAATCCCGTATGTGTCCTTACATAAGAAAGGGGGACTATTATGAATCATTCAGACAAGCCTCACAGGACCACTGGGTTCCTTAAATGAGGAAGAAGGAAGCCGTAGAGTCAAGGTCAGAGTGATGTATTCTGAGAAAGCCTCACTTGGCCATGGTTGACTTTGAAATTGGAAGGGGACCATGAGCTAAGGAATGCAGGCAGCCTCTAGAAACTGGAAAAGGCAAAGAAACTGCTCTCACCTACAGCTTCTAGAAGGAACACAACCCAGCTGGGAGTGTCCGAGCCTAGTGAGACTAATTTCAGGCTTCCGACCTCCAGAAGTCTAAACTAATGAATCTAATTTGTTTGAAATCATCAAGTTTAGAGCAAATTGTTACATCAGAAATAGGAAACTAAGACAGTGACTAAGCAGTAAATTGTGAACAAAGTTAAGTTCTGCCCAAGAATGAGAACTGGAATCAAATATGACTGGATTGTGAGTGGATTTCCTTCGGAAGGTTGCATGGGATATTATGGACAATCAAATTTAAAATAAAGAGGACCCTTCAAGAAATTAAGTAGCAAGCGGAGGAATATCTCATAACAGATCACACCAATATTCGCCAAAGTCACAGGCATTCAACGTAAATTTGCTTTATGAATCAGCTAAAAGCCCCCTTTTGTGGAGCACTTAAATGTGCCCAGTTCTTTTCAGGTCTTTGTAATTTACATAACAACCTTATGACTTGTTTATTATTGTGTTTATTTCACATATTAAATTTGAGGTTCAGAGAAGTTAAGTAATTTATCCACACCAATACAGAAAATAAGTGATGAACCCTAGCTTCAAATTTGCCTCCCATTCAAATAAAAGCTCGTGTTATTCTGTGATATTACAAGTATGTGACTCTCAAGGTTATAACATTCATTCACTTAAGTTCACAAGTGTTTATTACATGGTGACTGTGTGCCAGGCACTACGCAAGATGGTGTCATTGTAATGATAAGTTAGAGAATTACGTGTCCTGTATTTACAAATGGCTAAAATAAGCAGTATCATAAAATGTGATGGATGCAGTGTTGGGGTAGGCTAGGGAGCACAAGGCTATGGAGTTGTAACAGAATAATCTGACTTACAAAGGTACAGAGTAATAAAAATGTTCCTGATGTAGAGGATGGGTATGGCAAACTAAATGGAATGGGAGGAAGTAGCATAGACTCAGAAGTAACAAAGAATATGGCCTGATCAATTGTGGGGAATATATGGGATGTAGGAATAATAAGAAATGGGGCTAAAGTGGGGGTATGTGGCACTCAGAGAATGGAGACATGCACTCCCCACTCTATCCTAAGGCCAATGGAAGTGTAAACAGGGAAGGACATAATCAGATCGGCATACTTGGTAGATGATTCTGACTGGGATGGGGGATAGATTATCAAGGGGTAATAGTTACATGGGTGCCACAGGCAGCACTATAAGCTATGATGACAGGGGTAAAAAGAAAGTGTCACATTTGATTGAATGAAGCTTGGAACACAGAACTGCACTAAGTGAGGAAATTTGTGTTACAATAAAGAAATGGCAAAAAAATCAAAATGATGCTCAGGTTTCTGGTTTAGTCAATTTATACAGAGCAACAAGAAAGAACAGTTTAGAGGGAAATAATAATAATTCCTTTGGGGGGCAGGTGGAGGTTAAAATACCAATGAGACTCTGAAGAAGACAGATCCATGAGTCCCCAGCCACATACACAAGACTGGTTCTCAAAATAGAGTGGCGTCCAGGATAAAGAGGGTCACTGTTACCACTGTATAGATGGCAATCAAATCCATGGAGTGGATGGTACAATCTAAGAATTAAAGACAAGAAAAGAGAGGTCCAAGGGCCGAGCCCTGGGGATCAGAGACATTAAGAAATGGGCAGAAGAAAAGGAACCTGCAGAAAGAAACGGAAGTAGGAAGCGAGAAGAAGGAAATCAACGAGAAGGAGAGCGGCCAGAGGAAATGTACACCAAGAACCCGGAAGTGAGTCTTTGGTAGAGTTTGAATTCAGGAAGGGTATGGGAGTGTTTTCCATGATCGTTTATGCCCAGTGTGTTCATACTTAATGACCTCAACCGCCTGGAACGTTCTTTCTGCATCTATGCATCCCTCTCCCGCCAACCTTTTGTGAAACTCCTAGTCATCTTCGAAGCCACACCTGAAAATTTACTTCCTCTGAAATATGTCAGGACCTCCTGCTATATGTTTGGTAGCACTGTATATATATTTCTTCTATACAGAGGCATCATGAATAGTGGCTAGACATAACTAAATAAGTACAAGGGCTGTCTGCAAAATATCCAGCCATTGAATCTCAAAAATAGAGGTAATTATGACTGGATTTCTTTTCCGGACAGCCCTTGTACATCTGGTTAATGCCTTGTTTATGGCTTTATCTTCAGTGCCCTCCCTGTAGGGTCTGGCCCGAAGCAGAAACTCAAAAAGTGAGGTTTGTGTGTTTAATGTCTGAATAACCAGTATTGCTCAATAAATATTGGTTATTTTGAGGCAGTATAGATGTTAATTGCATATGCTCTGCAGCCATATTGCCCGGGTTCTAATCCCAGCTCAGCCACTTCCTAGCTACGTGTATGACTCTCAACAATCATTTAACCATGTGATTGTGCAAACGAAATAGAACATCGCTTGGCTTGTATCTATGAGCTGTTCATTTTCTCCATAGGATTTCGACTCTTTATAATTTCACTTAAAGGATGGATAAGTAAATGAGGCTCCCGTGAACTTACCCTAGAGATGGTGACCTTTGCCCTCCCTTCCCCCACAGAGTTACCACGTGAGGACTACGTGAGAGGATGTACGGGAAAGAGCTTTTAAGTTATCAAAACGAAACAAAGCTCAACCATTGCAGAGTGATCGTCCCTCCTGGCACCTGAAGTCACCTCTCATCTAGGCCTGTGTTTACTGTTGGCTTAGCTTTAATGGCAGCTGCATGCTCTGTTGTTTAAACAACCATTCTCAGACTTGGAGTGGAGCAGGTGGAAGCAGTAATTGCTTAATTGTATGTGGATAATAAGGCTTGGCAGCTTCCATAATATTCACCATGATAAAATAGTGGAGAAAGATAAATCCCCCTGGGTGGATCTAAAAGTCTAAACTCTTGTCAACAATCACCCAGTTTTGTTGGCATTGCTGTGCCTTACTGTGTTTGGAAAAAAAAAAAGGTGGACAGAGGTCCTGACTAGAATCAGAGTTCTATCGTTTGCCATAATCTAAAGTCTCCCAGGGTGCTCAGCTTGTTTATTATACACAATAACAACATAAATACACAAGGATCCTAGCTCTGTACAAATGTGCGATTTGATTCGTTCATCTAAGATAGGGGGCCGATTACTCTATAAACCACAAATTATATTCTCAATTGTGAATTCCCTTTTTGCAACACCATGAATATGTGAAACACTGTCCAGAGGAAGAAATACAGTCTGTGACAATGGACTGATTTTATCTGTGATGCCTATTTACTTCCAAGTGGCATGTGATCTCGAATGCATCTGTCTGCCTCTTGTATACAAACAGAGACATGGGGGTTTTGCTGTCATCTTCTGTGCCCAGAAAAAAGAGGAATTGTAAATACACACTGCTACAAGCTCAAGCACTCCACACGGGGGTCACCCCATGTTCTCTGCAAAGCGCGAGGTAACAAATATTTAGGCTTTCCGGGGCATGTAAATCTTCTCACAATTATTCAACTCTGCCATTGGAGTACAAAAGCAGCCATAGGCAATATCTAAAGAAATGACTGTAGCATGTTTCCAATAAAACTTTATTAACAAAACATGAGTGATTTGGCCTATGGTTTGCCAGCCTTATGTTACCCTAATGAATGTTAGCATTCCACATAGAATATAATTCTTCTAACTGTGGCATCCATAGATACACAGTGCTTCAGAGTATAACATCTTCACATGGACTCAGGTATTTTTAAGTAAACCAAGAGCATGCCCAAATTTCAACATCAAAGTCATATTTCCTAGCCAACTTCTTTTACTCAGAGGTGGCACTTCTTTATTAAAACTTGTGTCTAGATTTTAATTTTAAAATTTGTCACAGAGTGACACATTAAATTGGACCAGCTTGTTTAAAAACGTTAAGTCAAGAGGATTTTTAAAAATGTTTATTATCCAATTCAATAGGTTATTCATTGTAGATAATTAACCAATTACCTAAAAATCTCTATACCCATTTGCCTTCCCTTTCACCATTAGCCTTCTAAACAATAAGCCATTTGTCAATTAGCTTAGAAGATTTAAACCCGAAGTATGATCTAAAATCTCTAACCCTCTCTTCTCTGAGGGCAGGCAAACATCCTTGTCATTTTAGCCACCTGAGGTGGACAGAGAAGATTCACTTCCTGCCATCTTCCTCCGTTAGAAACATCCTTCTCGTAAAATTATTTAATTATCATTACTGAAAGGAAATTACTTTGTAATTTCATTTTCGTAATCCACAGCACCAGAAATTATCTGTGCATACCAACCAGAGCCTTCAGCGTGAGGTACTAGGATATGGTCAGTAGGGATGTAGAGGAAAAGACTTGCCTTTCTGCTAATTTCTTGGTCATTGTCCTTTGTTCTTACTGTCACTTTTGTTGTTCTGTGGACCAAAAAAAGTTGTTTGAGAGAACCACTGGAAACTTAAAGAGAAAAGTATCCATAGGAAGGGACAAGAAAAGGAAGTAAACAGAAAAAAAAAAAACTGAAAAGAGGTGTGTTGTACATAGTGCTTAGTGTCAAAGAATCTTAGAACGTATTACTAGGATCATTTTCACAATGATTTCTAACATGATTAAAACTTTGAAGCTTCCACTGCAAGAGATCCTTCTTTTAGAAAACTAGGCAATGGTATAACCAGGGAGGTGAATTCTCATCTCCTTTGCACACAGGTCAGGCATGACTGGGGACAGAAGCAAGCTAGCACTTTTGCAGTATTATTTTAGGGAATCTAGTGCAGGATCTTATTCCGCTTGAGCTGTCGCCTGACACAGTTGGGTGGTGATGCGGGTTGTTGGGTGCTACCTTGTTTCAGAGCAGCTATGGCTTCAGATTGTCCCCTGAACCTGTGGAATAACTGGGTCTCCTGTAAGCTCCAAGCAGTCAGTGTAAGTGTCTACATGGTGCTCTGAACTCCTAGACAGCATGTATTAAAAAAAGTTGATAGTTGTTTTACACCGTTCTAGAAGAACCATAGCTTTCAACTTATATCAGAAAACTAACTCAAGGCTGAACCTCGTTACATTGATGGTATGTATTCATGCACCTTTATAAAACTTAGAAAAGAAATCACCAAAAAAATCCCTATTTTTCAGGACAATAAAAGTGATCAATTTATTGAGGTTTATTGAAAAGGAGTGGGCAGAAAAAAAAAATCAAGGAACCTGGAAATGAAGTCTTCCCCTCCCTTGTTTTTCTTGGTAAACTCTTTCCCAGTGAGAATGAGTTTCCTAGAAGAAACAGACCCAGCTTTGCGTCAGAGCTCTGACCTCTTGTCACGTGCCCTTTAGAAAGCAGTCCATGTTTTTCAGTTAAATATGTGTAAGGGGCTCTTGCAGCTGACCCACCACTATCTTTGTGTTGTAGGTCAACAGTTACCTACATTGAAATGTTATGTTTCTTGCTTAGTTTTCACATCCAACTGTGGCAGTAAAAATTAATGGAATGAGTTGAAATTTTAGCCTACCCTCAGTTGCCACTTGATCATGAAATATGAGGGCTGTCCAGAGAAAAGTCAGCCATAAATGCCTCTGTTTTTCATATCACATGGCTGGATACTTTCTGGACAGCCCTCGGAAAGGCACTGACAGCTCTACGAACAGGAAATTATAGACAAGCTGGAGGAACTGCTGGGGAAGACCTGATCTTGGAAATTATGATTTTTTTAAAACAATAAATATAAAATATTTCCTTCCATTCAATTTCACTTGTGGCATTAAGCAATGCCATAATACAAAGAATTAATTTAATTTGATCCTGTTGCACTCTGTGATCACTTAATCTTCAAAGATTCTTTTTTTTTTTTTAACCTAACTGCCATGTGATTCTAATTTTCTTCACCCAAGAGATCCATTTTCATCCTGTTGGGGAAATCCACATTGATAGGAGCAGGTGTCTTTGCCCCTGACTGGGCAATTTAGGTAACAGTAAAGAAAGTGGACGTTTCAATGGCAAATCATAAGTAGAGAATTTGTTCTTCAAATTTTCCAGCAAAGTTGATTATGTCACATTCTAATATCAATGAGTTGGTCTAAATGCAACACGAAATGTTTAAAACTTCAAAGATACAGCCCCCATTCGTCTTTAAGTGTCACAAGGATAGCCATTATTAAACATGATTTATTCACTTATCCCCCCTTTATAGACTAACGTGGTCTATGGCCCTACTGGGTCCTCCTTGAAAAGAGACATGGGCCCTGAATTTGGCATCGCCCTGTACTTCTCCAGGCTTGCTTCTGACTGCAGACTGGCATCTTCCCCCAGGAGATGAAATCTTTGGCTGATGCTAGATTCTTAATGAGTGTGTCTTGGGCGCATGCACAGATACCTTTTTAAATGCAAGATGATTGTTGATGATACAATATAAGTCTGTCTGTTCTCTGGAACAACGTGAACTACAATTGAACCACAAGCAATAAGCCAGCAGGAGTGACTGTCTGCAGAACTTCCTGATCTAACTTGGGTGTGCTGAGTCCACAAATCTGAAAATTAACATTGCTCTTCAACTCTGTGAGAGGACACATGAAAATGAATCAATATTTCCTGTGGATTAGAACACCCCTGCATGGTTCCACCCTCCATCAGATAGTCAGCAAACATTTAACTACATTAGATCCTAGTCCTTTCCTGCAATTGGTAATATTCAGATGTTTGTACCCACTCAATTCATTCTATGTGATTCATACTAAAATGGTCTGCCTCTTTCATAATAATAGGTAATGGATAACATCTGCATTTAACAGGCCCAACAGATTTTAATGTAAATAGAAATTAATTTATTATCCCTCATGGATTAAAAACTTTGATTTTAAAGAGCAAAGTAGACTCAGATTTAAAGCTACTAGGGGGGAAACTAGTTTTCTATAAAAATTGGTTAAAATCTGGTTGTATTTAGGCCGCATTTATACATAGTATGTCAATAATCTTTACTCAACATTAAAATAAGAAGTAGAAGTTTGACACTGACCCTCATCAATGGCTTCTCCCTTAAATGGACCTTTCTCACCCACCAACTAACACACACACACACACACACACACACACACACACACACACTCACATATGCCAGGGCTGTCCAGAAAGTATCCAGCCATGTAATATTTAAAATAGAGGCATTTATGGCTGGATTTTTTCCCAGCCATTCCCTCATACATTCTCTTTGATGCTCTAGCACAACCCTATGTAAGTTCAAATTCATTAGGAAACTTCTGTGAGGGAGGAGACTCCATAGAATAATTAGATAATGGATTAATTAACCTAACCCCATTACCTCTAGCACCTAATCACAGGTATGTTTCAGTGAAATGCAGCTAAACATGTAGTATTACAAAGAATATCTCTAATTCTTTGCTATGGCACATTGTTCTAGAACTTCAATTTGAATGTTGCATCTTTGCAATTTTGAGGGTTATTAAAGTGGCTTTCATAGCCCTTCTTTTCTCCTCAAATTTATTTCCTGAGTTGCTGTTAGAATGGTCTTTATAAATGCAGGATTTGATCAATGAGACTCATTGCTTACAAATTCCTCCAGTTCTTAACTGCTTTTGAAATAAAGTACCAAACTTTAAAATATGGAATCCAAAGCATTTTGCAAAGTGATTTTGTTATATTTCTTCAGGCTCATGCATTGCCACACATGGCTCTCATCCTGCTATCTTGTGTCCCTTATGACTCAGGAATGCCAAATAATTTGCAATAACCCAAGCATGTCATTTACAAAGTCAAGCAGTATATGTTGAATACTTCCTGCATATCTTACTCTGTGACAAATGTGGGCTAAATAAACAGAAAAATAAAAGAATGGATACATTATTTTTTTAAAGATTGTCCCCGTATTTATTTTAAAAATACCCCAAAGAGGTTATAAGTGATCAATAATATAAGATCTTTGAACCAAATAAAGGACTATTTGGGCTAGAGACCCCTAAGTTGGTAGCCTTCTTCATGGATAACACAACTGTGAAAAAAATCATTGATATAGTGTAGGTAGATGTTGTCAAAACCAAGGGCTATTGAACTACACACAAACTTGTAGCTACTACCTAATTTCTCCTGCTGAAATCTTTTGTGAGGCAGTGTAAGACCAAAGAGGACATAGTCTATGCATGGTATGTCTAGGGAATAATGACCCCTGCATTGTAAGTCTTTGCTATTGGTTGGTATATTTTTCAAGATGGCTAGAAGTCAATACTCTTAGAGATAATAACCTGTTCAAATATGCTACATATATTCAACTTAAATAGAGAAAAGAGTTAAAATGACTGAGTATATCATTACCAATGTACCAGAAAGTTGTAGAGCCATAACTTCACCAAACATTAAACTTATTTACTCAAATAACCTAGCCCAAGACCCTTTAGTGATCTCTTACAAGTACCGTTCCCAGTAGTGAGGTTTGCTCAGATAAAACAAGTCAATTTAGGGAAGTCATCAAAGAGCTCTGTAATGATTGGATGCTTCTTTGAAAGTAGAATAACCCAGAATTCTTCAAGCTGGTGAAAGTGTTTAAAATTCTCCCCTCCAATTTATGGGCTCAGTCATGAACATTCCACAAAATGCTGACACCCTCTAGGCATGGTAGCTTCCTGGAACTTTTCTGCTCCACCTTCAAACTTCACCATTCTAAGCCCTCTCTTTCGCCCTCAGGTCATAATTTAATTTTTGCTCTACCCAACCGTATGTTTCAGATGCCACTCTGGCATGTCAGTGATTCCTCCTGCTCCGTGGAGGATCTGGATTCACCCCATGTTTCAGTTCCCCGCTTCACTGGGGCCATAAATTAACTCAACCTTTGCTCCAGATTTCTTAGTCATAATCAGCCAATCAAATGTTCTCCACTCTTAGCTTTCTAGTTCTAGTTCTTAGAACATGAGCCTGGACCAAGCTCTCAGCCTGCAGTCAGTCATTCTA
This sequence comes from Lyroderma lyra, assembly GCA_004026885.1. Lineage (NCBI taxonomy): Eukaryota > Metazoa > Chordata > Mammalia > Chiroptera > Megadermatidae > Lyroderma > Lyroderma lyra. The sequence continues at coordinate 170,631 of PVJL010002944.1, forward strand.
GGAAGGAGATAAGACCCCAGCTACGTGACTCTCTTCAGTGAAAAACTGGTGGTGTTTACTAGTGACAAGAGTGGAAAAAAGATAATTTCATTCAAAGGTCAGTAGAGCTCGGTAAGAATCATTGTGAGACTTTAGGCGCTTGGAAAGGAGAAGAAAGCTGGGTGGGGGAAGGATCCAAAGATGCTAATTGAAAGCCAAAGTATGACCTCACAAAGGCAGCCAAACCCTCCCATGTACAATGGTCTAAGGAAGGAACATGAAGACCTCAGGCTTGGTACAGGTTGGTCTATAAAGTCACATCTGCTTTGTGGGGTGTTCAACAAGTAATTCCAGCCTGTAGGTTAGAGCCAAAGTCAGAAGAGCATGACCTCTTATGTTCCAGTCAGCGGGTATCATTAGTAAGGACGAAAATAGCTCTAGAGACCTGGCCAGGATACAAGGGCAGACATCTAGTCAGATCACCAAGTCACTATGTCAGACCTAGGACTTGGCTATTGTCAGGCAGGTAGATGACCACAGCCCACGTTGGGCTGTCCTCATATCAGGTGACTATGACTCGGGTATAACAGGACTCTAATTCCCTCCAGGTAGCCACACGGAGTGGTGGATGTGCTCTTCCTCTGAGTGACCACAGCTTGGCAATGACACGAGACAAAGCCTGCAGATGGAGCATCAGTGATCTCAGTTCATTAGATAACGTATTTCACATTGTTTCATGATGGCCTGGCAGAACACACAGATCAAGGACCTATGAGCTAAGCTGAATGACTACAGAACAGTCATGGAGGAAAGTTTGAAGGATCTTTTGGCCCCCTTTGAAAGAAAAACAATCAATGTTTATACCTTGGCATACATGGCAGATGTCTGGTTTGGACTTTGTAACCAGGATTGGGGAGGGGATGGTGCCCAAGAGCCAGGACTGAGAATTTCATGCACATCTGAGGGGGTGTCATGCCTGGTAAGGGAATACATAGCCCACGTACCTTCAGACAGAACCTAAAAGAATCCCCGGAGTATCATTACCCGAAGGTAGAACTGGTGAAGGCCCAGATGAAGGGAGGGTCAGCTCCTGGGGGCAAGTACTCTGAAACCAGGAATACATGAACGAGATTTAAAAGCTATGCCACTGGCCTGATGAGAGTTTGTGTGTAGTAGGTGGAGTCTGGATTTCTCTTTCTCTTTCAGTGTTTTGTTTCATGACACCAGAATCGAGATAAAGAAAAGGGGGCATGGGAGGTGGAAACAGGAGGGAGAGGAGGTCCTAGGTTTTGAGGTTGGTGTTGTTGAAGGTCAAAAACATAAGGAGAGTCAAGAGTGGTGACAAAGTTGAATGGCTGGCTTAGGAATCCACGTGGAGATGAGGGTCTCGGGTTGGAGTTACTGGGTTTGGTGTTGAGTGCCAGGTTTCTTGGGATATGGTATGGGGCGGCCTGGATCACAGCCTCTTGGGAAGAAAGTCCTAGATATCAGCCTATTATTGAGCACTCTGAGGGTCTTTCTTATACAGTGAGGTTTCAGGACTGTTGGCCTACGGAAAAGAGAGGAAAAGTGAACAGCAGGGTGGGGTCAGCAGGCAGCAGAAAACATGGGAATTTGGGAGAAGAGATAATTGACCCTGATACAAATGCTGTGCTCAAAAACTGTTGTTTAGTAAATAAATGAAAAATAATATCCAATTGCATGTTTAGGGTCTTCTTTTAAACTTACAAGTCTGTGCATGATATCATCTATGGCTTAGGTAGAATGAGATGTCATGAAGCACAGTGCATTTAAAGTCAGAACTCCTGGATTCAGGTTCTGGTTTACCATTTATGGGCTGCAAACCACCGGGCAACTGTCAAAGCTGGTTGCAAGGATCAAGTAAACTCACATACGTACCAGGGTGTGTGGACTACCAAAACTATGCACATAAAGTGATGATTGCTTTTCTCCTACTGTCACATTTCTAACTGACAATATATTGTGTTTTAGTACAACAGATATCCTATAGAAATAAGTTTTACCAAAAGACACATGTAAATTAGGAGAAATCTCATGTCGTAGGAAGCACTATAAATTCTGCATGTAAGCATTTCCCTAACTATGTATAATATCTCTACAGAATTAAGGCTAGGCTAAAGAATAATCAGAGATGTATCAGGGCATTATGTGCTGCATATTTTGAAGTCTGATGTAGGACATTCCCTCTCTTAGCAGCTCAGATAGGCAAGCCCTGTGACTTCTGCAGCATTGCCCGAGCGCTGGTGGGCTTGATGCCCAAGAGTCCCTCTCAGTAATTGAGTGCTTGTGGTCTAGCTCAGAAAGCACCGTTGTGTTCTCCAGAAGAGCACTGATTTGCCAAGTCTTACTATACTCCCACGAGTGATGCACTTCACTTAACAAGATTCCCTTTATGGAAAGGCAAAAAATATTCTCATCATTTATCAGTGGTATTTGCTCAAATATCATCCCTGGCAGCTGTTGCAGTTTGGCAGTCTATGTGCCAGCTCAGATTTTTAAAAAATTCTTCAGCTGCATATCTAATACCCCTTGTCATGGACGTTTTAAGTCAGACCTTCACGCACTGCTGTGCCTCATCCCCACAACTGCCCTCCAGCAGATTTTCTTTACTGGCTTGAGACTTTGTTAACTTCTTCACAGCTGATTTTGGAAAAGACATAAGGGAAAGGGAGGAAGATATCAGTCCACAGGATGGAGAATAGAGAATTCAGAAGCTGCTATCAGACATGGTGCTATGCATAAACCATAATAATGCTATCAGTAACATTAATAATAGCATTTAGATTGTGCTTATATTACAGAAACTGTGCTGAGTGATTATACACATTATTTCACTTATATGTTAAAGCAATCCTACAAGATAAAAAGAAAATTGAAACCAGTACAAAAAGTCACAGCACTTACTGAAGATCCCACAGCAGTGAACAATAGTCAGGATTTCAACTCAGGCAGTCTGAATCCAAAGTAAGTATTTAGCTATGGCGCATACTGCCTACTGCGAATGGCCTGGAATGCCTTAGAATTTCTCCAAAAGCTGAATGTTACTCCTCTCTGTTGGTACAATTTGGCAATTGGGCAGCTAATTCTCCAGGAGATGATTACTGGGGTTAATCCAAAATTTAAACCATGGGGTTGCCAGGCTAAGTAATGATCTGTGGTATAAAATAGTGTTCTCTGAAAGTATATGTAAGCTCTAATTTTCCTGGCCTGGACTGATGAGAGGCATACAGAGCAAAGGATGAATTTCAGTTATAGTGAAACACTGTTAACCACTAAGAAAATACTGTTGAAGTTATGTTGGCCCAAGAAATACCTGCCAAATAGAGAATGAGCCGATGAACTTACATAATCTTATTTGGTTGCAAAGGGTGTAATGAAACCATCTCATCTAGAATGGAAGGGGAAAGCACCTCGGGTCTTAGTTAAGGCACAGACAAAATCTTAGTCATGAAGTTGAAAAGAATGTCACATTTAGGCCACTGGTATTTGGGGGTGTCATTCATCCACTCGTTGGAAAAGTTGATTTTATCCAGGCATGGTATTATGTTATCAGCTGCTTGCATTGTTAAAGACTGTCTTCACTGCAGGTATTATACTAAATGCTTTCCCTGTATTACCTTGTTTAACCTCACAACAAACCTGTTGGGCCCATTTCACAGATTAGAAAATGGAGCAAAGGTATTAAGTAAGTCGTCTAATTTCATCTTCCTAATAAGTGGCAGAGCCAGGCTGGAACTCCAGGCTGCCCAATGGGTTGTGTCTGCACTTAATGAGCAGGCCATGGTACCTCCACTCAAGTTATAGGGTGAAGATGTTGACTGGGAGTCAAAGCCACCCACTGTTGGTCATCTGTCACCCACCATTCAGGAAATGCCAAGCAAGTCTCTTGCCTCCCATATCAAGATGCAGACAACAACTGCCCTACTTCTCCCATGGTGTGCTTCCACCGCATGGGCAAGTATCCTATGTTGAAGGATGTGATTTATAAGGACAGTTAGAGTCTCAAAAACAAGAGGGCTGTCCAGAAAGTACCCAGCCATGTAATATGAAAAATCAAGGCATTTATAGCTGGATTTTTTTCCAGACAGCCCTACTTTCAACTTAAACCAAATGGAATTAATTTTTTTGATCTTCATTAAACCTGATCAGTCTTGACTTGCATTTTATGGAAAAGGGTATGACTTTGATAAATACAGATATGTGGGAAAGAACATTCCAGAAAAGATGAATTATATGAACAAAAGTACAGAATAATTTTCTAACCCCTCCCCCAATATATTGAATAAAGATGGAGTTCAATATGTACATTTGATAAATGACAGGCAAAGCTGTTTGGATTTGTTCTTCAAGCAAAGTGGAGACACTATTTTTTAATATGGGGGCTGTGTGCCACGTAATGGCTTTTTTTTCTTTTCTTTTCTTTTTTTTTTCTTTTGTTTGGTAGTAATGCCTAAGATAAAGAAAGGGAGATTTTGCAAGGCTCTTGTGAGCATTGCATAAATACTTGGCATATAACAATTGTGTAATAAATGCTATCTTCCTTCCCTCATTTCGACTATTTGATCTTTATTATCTTGATCGACTGCTCAGATATTCATGAATTGAGTGGTTATTATTCTTTCATGTTTTACAGGGCTGAGAGGGTTTCCTAGCCAGGCCTTGGGAACA